>JAOWMA010000123.1:88240-133472 GCA_025962755.1 Colletotrichum tropicicola
GAAGAATAAAATAAAATAGTGGTCACGGCATAAACGCCTTTGCACTCATGCTAATTGGGCTCGTGTCTTTGTATCGGCCACTGTGCTGAGCAACAACACCCCCCCCCCCCCCCCCCCCTTCCTAACAGAAGGAGAGGCAGGTGAATCTACGACAGCCGTATCTCTCCAAAATGCCATGTCCCACCCCATACCTCTGGCGCATCAGTGCTCCCTCCATCCTTGTAGCAGCACTGGCTTTTGGCTGTCTGTACCGTACCTTAGCTAGCCCCTCTCCCCGTCCGTCCCTGCACGCTTCGATCACCTGTTGGACGAAACTTAAAGACGGTTGTGTCCCCCTCCCAGACATTGCGAGACGAAGGTAGCTCGGACACCCAAACCGTCGATCTCTTTCCTCTAGCGTTCCCGGGGTTGTCTTGGTATATAGTTCTTCTGGTCCTTTTACACCCTACCCGAGCCCGTTCGTGTCTCTTCATGTCCCGAAGATCGTGACACCAACGAAAACACCATCCAACCTCCCATCCGTTCTCCTCGACGACAACGGAACTTCAGTCTTGGGACATGATGGCTCCATTATTGTCTCCCCGGGCGGACCCCGCCGGGCTGCACACGGCAGAGCCCTTGGTGGGCACGATTATGAGCGTCATCATCTGTCTCGTTTCGATCAGCATTATCTCCGGCTTCCTTGGTATGTGGATCACGGTCACGGGTTGCTACGTGGGGGAGGCGGAAGATCAGGGCTAATGAGTCTTCACTTGACAGCCCAGAGAGGCGCGGCGATAACAAACTGGAAGAGGATACCGTTCGTGGTGTGGCGTAAGTGGACTGCTGCAAAGGCTCCGTGGTTTCCTATGCCGGCAGGGACGACTAACACGAACACACAGTGGTGCTCTTCATATACCTCGATTCCTACCTCTTCGTATTCGTCACGGCGGTTCTTCAGTTCGCACTAGGCGTCAACACGAATATCCAGATTTGCGACGGCGCCATTCTGCTGTGCCTCGTCTGCTATATCACAACGAAAGTGCTCATCTACCTGTTCCTGGTCGAGAAGGCAGTGCGTATACGGATCACTAGCGTACGATGTACGTCGGGGCAAAGCAAAGCTAACGGTCTGCGAAGCACATTATCAGAGGCGCGACGAAACCGCGGCTCAAGTCGAAGCTGTACTGCTTCAATTCATTCGGCATGCTCGGTGTCTATGCCGTTATTGCGATTTTGAACTTCATCTTGTACGCCATTTTTAATCTCAACCGGAAACTGGGGCGGCAGCTGACGATGCACAGTCGAATTACACGGATAGACGACGGACAATGTTATATCGGAATGCAGAAGGTCTCCATGATACCTCTCATCTCCTTCGATGCCGTCGTTAATGTTTATCTTACCATTCTCTTCCTCATTCCCTTGAAGAGTAAGTCGAGTTATCGCATCGGGCACCATCTCAACAACATGCTAATCGAAATCGTAGGTCTCTACTCATTCAAAAACTTCCCCAAGACGCCCGCAAACATCCGTTTGAGGACTGTTGCGCTGCGTACGTTTATCGGTGCCCTGTGCACGCTTACCAGCAGCATTGTGTAAGTTCAGCAGACCATATGATTTAAGCTCAAAGTTTCTGACTCGCTCCAGGAACCTGACCGTTCTTATGGTCCTTAACGGTGAGCCCGGCTGGGTTTGCCTCATGTGCTGCAACAGCGATAGTATGCCGCCCACCTACCCTCACCCTTGTCCCCCCTAGCTGACTCCTGGTCCAGTTCTCTTCTCTGCCGTCGTCGTCCAATGGGTGACCTCCAAAGATAACGCTGCTACACAAGGCTCATCAGGAGGTAACTCGCGCAACGACCACAACGCCTTCATGGGTGACGACTTCCGCCGCGGCGCTGATGAGCAATACTCACCTCACATCGCCCCAAGCCAGAAGCACGTCATGGATGACATGGGCGAGATCTCACTCGACAGCAGCACCCGTTCCGAGTTCGCCAACAGCGACCAGGGCTCCGTCGAGGCGGAGCGCGCGCGGAAAACGTCGTCGGCAGGGTCGGCGCCCGCGAACGGCGGCGTCGTGGTTACGACAACGATTAAGCGCGAGTCGAAGCCCGGGCCGGTTTTGGAGCAAATGGAGATCGAGGACGGGTACACGGCGCCCAACGGATCTCGGCCGATGAGCGGGCGCGAGGGAGATTTCGGCAGCTACTCAAGGGGTTCGCGGACGAAAATCACGGCCGGCACGCGGTAATCGAGGACTACTAAAAAGGGCATTCCGAACGGCTTTTGGATCCACCGGCGGCATTATATCCAAGGACTCCTTTCCTCTTATTTACAGCGCGAAACGGTTCACGACACGTACACACATCAGGGGCGCAATTACGGTTTCCTCATATTTCATCTTTTTTTTCCACTGGGTTCGGACTGCCCTCACGGGGGTACTAGGACGAAAGACTTACGGGAGTCATGTTATTTGCTTTTCGATATCACGGCACGACCAGCTCTACGGTAGAGCAACATGTCCATGTTTCATTTTATATATATACGGGTATTATGGGTAGTACTTTGTGGGAAACGCAACCAGCGGCTTTGGGGATACACGAGGATATCTGGAATGACGAAATGCCACGGCTCATGTGATGGGGATTTCTCCGGTGTTTAGCAAGAGGATTGGCTTCACTGAAGAGACTATGGGGTTTCCCCCCACTCCCGTAATTGAAAATTTTCGCATCAAAAGAGACGGGCAGATATCACGAATATGGACAAGGGGAGGAAAACGGGATTCATCACACCAGGTACGAATCGAAACAGGGCGTCGAACGGATCAGTGATCCGCAATATCACGCCGCCATTAGCTGCAGCAGAGTAACAAAGACCTATTGAGAATAAGTGATTACAAAATCTCGGTGTGTCTACAACCTCGTGTCCCCGCCGGAATGTTCATCGAGTATCCGCAACCTTGCCAGCCCTACCCCCTAGTCAAAGAGGGACCCTTCGCCACAATCTCGATCAGAAACAATCCCATGTGTTCCGCGGCGTGTTTTCCGGAGTGACGCTGATTTGCTGGCGGCGAACAAGGCCAAGAGGGCGCCACGCTACCGGACTACGGTAAACGTGCAGATCCGCCACCCATCATTACATTCCATGCGTGTGCGTTTGCGAGTGTGTGTGTGTTTTTGCCAGGCTTGACCAACCAGCTGCTAGTCCATCCTGCCGTTAGCCCAGCTCCCACGTTTTTTGCCCCTTCCAGTCTCATTTCGCCTCCGCCGGTCCCCCTGCCCCATCTGCCGAACGGGCTTCTACGGCCGTTCTAGTGAACCTTCGATTCTGGATGGCATCACCCGCGTGGTGCTGTTTTGGTGTGTCTTGAATGTATATCTGCCGGCACGCCATGTGTCGAGCATGTCACAAATACGATGCCGAATGCGCGGGCGTTGGGGGATTGTTTCTTGGCCATCCCCCGGTGACCCTTCTACCCGCGTCACCCATCCAATCCACGGGGATGATTGGGCAGACTCGAATCATCTACGCTACGCTCTGGGACGCTGTTCGTTATGCGCTGCAAGAGGGTTAAGAAAAAGAAAAACAAAGATTTAGCCCGTGTAACACACGTGGCTAAGTGAACATCTCTCGGGACCTGTCACGTCCGTTCTCCATTCCGTTCCCCGTCTCCTTTGGGTTTTGTCCCCTAATCTGCTATTGCGCTATTTGTCTCGTCAAGTCTCAAGAGAAGGAGGAAGCTCTAGGAACTTTTCGAGACTCGGGCCTTGTCGGTCCTCTTCTCACCGCAGACTTGGGCCTCGCCCGTTCACTCCATCCAGCACCGTTCTCGAGGGCTCATGACTCTGACCGTTTTCGTTTCCCCTATGATTCTCGAATCCGCCCAAGTCATGTCGTCCGCCAATGTCTTGGAGGCCGCATCCCGGCCAAGACCAGGAAGGCCTGCCATTTCCCCAGTCTTGGCTTACATACGGCCCCGCCGTTCCGTTTAGCCAGCAGCCGCTCTCCTGCTCCACTGAGGGGCCTGCCGTCGGAAAGGGGTCCCCTCTGGACGGTAGGCATGACCCATGAAGGGCGGTGTTGGACAGCATCTTCTTGTGTTTGTTGAATCAAGAGACGCCAATAGAGTTGGGATTCCTGACTCTGGGGCCCAATGAGCACGCCGTTGTTTGCTCGCCCAGCGCAGAGGACAACAGCTGGCCCCCGTTGGCCCGCGCGAGCTGTACGTGTTGTACGATTTCAACTCGGGCGACGGTTCTCGGGATTTGCTGCCGTAGCAATCAGATAGAAGGAAAGAGAAGACACGCCATAAGAGGACGAGGAGGAGCACGTGCCGCCCCAGCCCATGCGCGCGCCGCCCGGGCATGGCCTGGACGGCGGACGGGCGATGCCTGCGTGGCATGAAATAAGTGACAGAAGCAGACAATACCGCCAGGAGGAGTTGACACTGACGCATGGGCACGCCGAAGCCTGGGCATGAAGCACTGGGCAGGGCGGGCATTGACGCACACTCTCTCTCACACACGCGCGCGCACGCTGGCGTCCGTGTAAATCCTCGCGAATTCTTCGCTATTTCTGCAGTGGTCAGCCCTTTCGGCTGCGTTTCCGTTGCGGTTCGGCTGGACCCTCGCTTTATTCCATGTGCCGAACGGAGCAGGGCATTTCTCGCACACTTGTCATGGGAAGCCTTGTGTTTGGCCAGCGAGACACGCAGGGGGAAGTATGCTTTCTTCTCAGTCGTCCCAGACAGACGACATCCAATCCGTCAGCCAAGGCCAGTGAAGAAGCAGTGGCCATCGGAGGCGGTCAAGTAGCGTGCACCTTGTCACAGTCCGAAGCGGAGGTGAGAAGAGATGGAACAGAGTTGGGTGGTTGATGCGCTGAGTGTGGGCAAAAAAACTGCCTCTTCGTAATAAAAGCGGTGGTGTTTGAGGGGGGGAGGAGGACTAAGGTATCACGAAATCCAAGCCCAAAGAGGCAAGTCTATGGAAAACGACACAGAAAGACCTTGAATGGACGAAAGAAAAGTACCATGGCAAGGTAGTCAAGGGTAGCATCCAGAGGTAGCAGGGAAGGATGGACGGGGAGGGAGAGGCGAAACGAAGATGAGATTAGAGATCTATCTACCGAAAAAACCCAGATCTGCCGTCCCCCTCGCTCATCACCTCCACGTGTACAACAACTCGCATGCAGCCAGCCAGTCGGAGGAGGTGTATGTGGTGTTATCGTGGCCAATTCCCCAAGGCGAGCCGTAACTCTGTGGCCGCCTAAGCGATGCATGGAAAAGGCATGAGGAGGAGAACGGAGGTCCCTTGGGGTGTGAGGACTTACACGACGGCCTATCGCGCGAGCGGTCAGACCGCAACCGACGTCACGTCAGCCTACTATGACATCTTGAAGCAACCCTCTCTTGCGTGCGCCGCCTTATCTTGCTCCTGGACGGGACGACGAAGGAGCTGCTACGCTGCACCCCGCCTCGTGGACCTTCCTTCCATCCGACGGCATTGCAGAGCTGGCCAGATTGGAAGGTGGTCGTGTTTTGGGAGCCTCACGTATTCTTACTTACAGCCTCTCGTCTCTTGCGCCCGCGTGACACGCCACTTCACGGTGAAGAGGCCGGTCACCACCTACACCGACACGGCCAACGAGAGAGACGCGCACCGGGGGGGCACCACCGTCCCAGCTCGGGTCGGCTCGGGTCCTGTCGATTATGTCTCCGTACCTACTTCCACCAAGGCCAGAGACGAGGCCAGAGACACGGGAGAAACGCCTGTCTTCATGCACCGTCCACCCCTGCCACGGCCCCCTCACGAGTCATGCATTTAAACCACTCGAGTCCTTCCTTTTTGTCTTTTTTGGCTCATCTACCTGCCCTCCCAACTCTCTTCCCGTCATCCTTCGCCAGGTCATCCCCGCCGTCCTTCACTGCGACTCCACCAGCCCAACTAACAGAACGCAGCCCAACGCAACTCTGCTCGACGTGCCGTCCCCAAGCTCCCTGTCTTTCGACTGATTTTTACATCATCACGCCTGCCCAAGGTTTTCGTCTGAATCTGGTGGTCGTCTCGGAACGCCTCTCCGAGAACGAAGCTTTGAGCTGGCTGGCAGCTTTTCTGCCGTTGTACCGCAACCTGCTTACCTACACGTCTGTGCTGACCTCTGCTCACCTGTGGTGAGTGTCGACCCGGTGAGCTTCTCCTCCCAGAGCATCTTACACATGTACATGAACACATATCTACTCGCGACTGCGCCTCCCTAAATTATCTACGCCTGGTACGAAGTGTTCCGGCCGACCAACCGCTCCAAGCAAGTCTTTTAGCCCTCCTCGTGCGACTACCCCTTTTCGTCCGTCCTCTTCACATGTCGTCCACACCCAACTCGTCCGTACGCTCTGGTATCTCGTCCTGGTTCTCAGACCGCCGCGAGGACGTATCTTCAACATCCCAAGGCATGATGTACTGCGACCCGGAGACTCGTCCCTCGACACCACTCTCCATGACCCCAAGTATTCCTCTCTTCTCGCTGCACACCCTTTTCTCGCCTTCTCTTTTCCCTTCCCAAAACAAATGGACAACACTTCTATTTGCGTCCCATCATCGGCATGGTTTTTTTCGGCAGCCCGTTCGTTCATGTCGGCAGTCGTTCGTCGGCACCAACACCATTGGTGAGAATCTCGAGATGAAAGGCGAAATGGGCAAATTCCCCTTTCCCAGAACCCAAGAAACCGGCCGTGGCGACAAACTGCCATTGTCAAACACATGGCAAATGGCACATTGCCGTGGATCATGATATGATATCTCCTATTTCTCACACACACACACACACTCACACGGTCTCTCCGGCTTCCAGTCCCCTTGACCCTCGAACACCATCCACTCCATTTACACCCTGAACGGCATCCCACCGCGCGGACACGGGTGTTGGACTAAGGTAGTTCACTGCACGCAGCGTGTCAAACACGTGTTGAGTTCGAACCCAAGCGGCGGTGAAGTCGCGAGATTTGCCAGCCATCCTGCGGCCTGCCAGGAGGTAGTGCTACCTCGAGCCGCAACATGCTCCTCCTGCGTTCCAGCCCATGGCCCCTAGAAACAGTCTTATACTACACCATCCATCTCATCAGCGGACTTTAGCATCGTACCCTGAGTCCGCGCCGTGAACCATCGTGAAAGCATGCCGCCGAGACCTCGTCGGCGTTTAGACGTTCGGCCGACAGGCAGGAGAGCGGGATAATTTTGCTATTTCGAGTAATTCGTGAGAACTTCTCTCTCTTTCTCTTTTCACGGGAGCCCTGGCTAGTCGCATCGTGATCTGCAAACACATACATCACGAACCCGTCAACCTTTTTCGAAAAACCTAGCTGAAGTTAGCAGCCAGTAGGCACACGTCTGCCTCAGCAGCCGTGTTTTACCCTTTGACGCTTCGTCGTCTTCCTCCTCTCCAGGACTGCTCACCGCCTTCCTCGCCCGAGCCCGCCGACGTGAACGCGAGGTGTAAGTCAGCTGGAGGGCAGAAAAAAGAAGGTAGAAAGCCCGTGTGCCTGCATCAGTCATGCTGCTGCTGCGAGCCGCGGCCTCCCATTGGATCTTCCCAATGCGGTAGCGGTTACGTTTTCATCCATTTCAAAGCTTGCTCCTACCTGGTGGTCATCATGGGGGGGAGGGGGGAGGAGGAGGAGGAGGCTCCATGCGGCCCGATCGCCGCACGGGCGCGTGACATCCGGCGGAAGCTTAAATCCCCTCTTTTCTCTTCTGCTCTGGAAACCTTTTTGGTGCTGTGTCACTTGGGGAGGACCGGGGGGGAGAACCCGTACGTCGGTCCCGAGGCGTTGTTGGCGGTCACTCGGAAACGTCAGGACGGTGCGGGTAAGCCATCGCCCCCTCACCGTTTCAAAGGGGTCGAAACCGTTTTGTTTGTCTTTTGCAGCTTGCGTCCCTGCACCTCGGCTCCAAACAAACCTTGGTAAGCACGTCACAGAAAGGATTCGCGGAACGGTATCACAGTTATTCCTTAATTTCTCCTCGGAGTTCGGTAGCATGGCACAGAACGGTTCAACGACCGACTAGGTAATGTAAGACGTGGCTCGAAAGCCTTGTATTCCATTTGCATGTGTGTTCGTAGCTCGTGAGTCTATCCTTTTCTGTAGTTCCTCGTAGGATCGTCCATGAGCCAGGCTTTCCCTTTTCTATGCCTCCAAAAAAAAAAAAAGTCCGCAAACACCTTGTGTCGGGTATCCCATGTTGTTGAGCCAAACCCGAACCGAAAAAAATCCATCCAGCGGGAGAATATCCAGCGAGTGACCACCCCCGGATGTGAAAAAGCGAGAGTCCCGAAAAGGAAATAAAGTAACTGTATGTACAGCAGAAGAGAATTGAAGAAAGTGCCGTCCACTTTCAGAAGAGTTGTCCACCCTGAACCCCAGGAGACCGAAAATTCCCGTACTAAGCAGCTGTGCACGCTCCAGAATCAAATGAATCAACCAAGCTGCTGAGTGGCAGCTCAGGCAGAGGCATATGATTTGCCGAGAGCGTTGACGGAGTTGCCAGAGAGGAGAACGCCGTCCTTGACCATGAAGTAGGCATAACGTTCGAGGTACTCGACGGCATCCAGCTTGGGGACATTGGTCTTGACGAAGCTGCTAATCTGGTCGTCGTTGCCGAGAGGAGCGAACTCGGTCAGCCAGACGGGCCTCTTGCCGCAGATCTCGTGGACCGACTTGAGGTGGGAGAACAGAGTGTCAGCAGCGTCGGAAGGAGAGTACCAGTGGGTTACGCAGAAGTCGATGGCGCAGTCTTTGGCGGGGTCAAAATTGGGGTCAAGCTCGGGGTCAAGCTCGGGGTCAGTGGCAGTGGCATTGGCATTGCAGGCAGACATGAAAGACCTGAGCCAGTCGAGACCCTGACCAGCAATGTTGCTGTTGGTGATGGCAGGGCTACCAATCTTGACCTTGCGGTAGTAGGGGTTCATGTACCTGATGTGAGCGGCAGCGGCGGAGACGGCATCGAGGTTGCACTGGGAAGGCAAGTCACACTCGTTGAAGCTCAGCATGTGAGTAGAGCCGTTGGCGAGGGCAGCGTCGGCGTTCTTTGTCCAGCGATCAGTGTGGGTGGCGATGGGTCCCCACAGCATGGGCACGTAGTTGAGAGACTCGGAGAGACCGTTGGAGCTGGAGTCCCAGTTGTAAGCCCATTTGCACTTGGGGCAGCTGTTGCCGTTGGTGAAGAAGCTGGAGACGAGGCTGGCATCGTTGTAAGCGAGACCACGCTTGCCGCCGGTGCTGGACGATGAGGCGGCCGCAGTGGCGGCAACGGCGGCCTTGGTGGAGGAGGCGGGCGAAGGGGTGACGTTGACGTTGACGGCAGCAGCCTCAACAGCGGGGGCCTGAGAAGAGGCGACGGCCGGGGCAGCCTGCTCGACCTTGGGAGCGTAGGAAGTCACCAAGGTGGTGGTGGGGACGGGGGCAGGGGCGACGGGGGTGGGAGTCGGGACCACGACGATGCTGGTGGAAGTGGTGGTGGGAGGCTTGGGGGAGTACTGGGCCTCAGCAACCGGCTGCTGGGCAGCAGGAGTCGGGGTGCTGGAGGGGGTGGTTTGTCCCTCGTAGACGGTGACGGTGACCCACTCGGTGACGATGTCGTAATGGATGGCGCGCTTGTCGTCGTGGTGGTGACGGTGGGCGTTGAAGCCCAAGACCTGCTCGGCGAGAGCCAGCGAGGCGGCGACGGAAAGAGCCTTCTTGGCGAACATGTTGGAAATCGACGATGGAAATCGAGTGGTGTTTGGTTTTTTCGAGAGAAGTGCTTATATATAGCTGTTGACTGTTTCTTTCCCGAAGAGAACGAAGCGTAGTGCCGGCCGCTTGGAAGGAGGGTGGTGTTATCACAAGATACACGGAAGGAGTGTTGATCGTTGCTGGTGTTCGGTCTATCAAAGACACGAAGAAAGAATGCGATGCGGTTGTTGTTGATGAGTTAGCGGAACAACAGACTGCGTATGCAAGGTCGAGGCTGGCGACCACTGCTGAAGGAATGTGTAGTTGGCTTGAAGAAGGGAAGGACGAGCCGGTTGATGGTGGGAAAGAAGGGGAAACGGGTAGAGGTTGTGGGGGGGAAGAGGCTGCTTAAGAAGGAAAGGACTGGGTGCCGGGGGAAACAAAAGGCAGGGACGTGGAACGAAACGTGGACGGCAAGCAGAAGAAGTGAGGTCGGCCGGGAGAAGGAGCGAGCGAACGATCGGTGGTGGGCAGGCGCAGGTGCGGGAGCAGGTGCGGGCTGTGGATCCCGATGGGTCGGGGCTGCAGACAAACGGGGGTGATTTTCGATTCACCACGAGGAAGAAGGGCAGGTACGAAGGGAAGGTACCATCCCTTCCCCCTCCATCCGTAGGTAGTGTACGGAGAGTGTACCTGCCTATCCGCGCACACCTCACACTAGCAGCAGCAGGGGCAGGGCGGGCCGGATGTATCGCGCTTTCCGGGAAGGGAAGTGGTGCGGTAGTGGTTGCGCCTGCAAGATGTGGATGCGGATGCGCCAGCTACCAGTCACCCGACGATTGACTGGCAGGTGGAGTGCGCCCCTGCTCGAGGGCGTTCGCTGCCGTCACTGTCGTGGTCGATGGAAGCTGGAGGTTGATGGTGGTGGCACAGATGGGACGAGTGGGAACCGACCACCCCCTGGCAGTTCATCAGGTCTTTTTCCTCTCTCCTTCGTCCGATTTTCTTTGAGATTTTTTCTTTCCTCCTCGGGGGAGATCAGCGGCTGGCTCACAGTCCATGCTTTTTTTCCCAGCCAGTCCCGGTTATTTTTGTGGCCTCCGTCACGGCCCAGAGGGCCTGGACACTGGACTGACTCTCTGGCAAGCGCTCAGTGGGCGGCAGAGGCCCTCAGCTGCTGGGATGGTGTGCTGGCGTTCCGACCTGATGACAGAAGATTGCCCAGGACCTCCTCGACTCGATCCCCCAGAGTTGCTGCCCAGAGCGGAGAAGGCAAAGAACTTGCCGCAGTGAATCACACACTATTACCTTCCAAGGTTGTGTATGCGCACCTACCTTACCCTAGGGCAAGAGACACCCACAGTGACATAACTCGGCTGGCATGTTGCGTGTTAGTCGACGTCAACCAGGTCGATGGGCACGGTGCTGAGACACAAGGGGGGCGCAAAGCAGCGAAAACAGTCCCTTTCTTCTTGCAACTATTGTCTCTATTTCTCAGTCAATGGAGGAGCAAGTGAGACCGAGACTCGAATCCTCAATAAGCCCGAAACCCGGGGTCACTACGGCTGCTCGGCGGCGCCAAACGAGGGAGAAACAAACAGCCCCAGCTGGGTGGCTTGGGGTTGCGACCAGCACACCAGCACACCATCACATCCGAAGCAGCCAAGTGCCAAGGCAGCTGGAAGGTCTGTTGACGCCCTCCGGGTTTGTTTGCATCCTGCGGTGGTCTGGGCCTATCGCCTCCGGCAGCAACACCGCACCGGTGACTGAACCGTTGCAGCCAGAACTTAGAAGAGGGGAAGGGCAAGAAGCGCCATTTTCACCCCTGGCTTATGCAGGAACGGGGGGCGAAATGCTGCAGGAACCGGAACGGCGGCGCGTCCTTGGAACATCGGGCGCCAAGGGTACGTCGGTGACCACTGCGGCGGCAGGTAGCCCCCTGCGGTGGTTGCCGCGAAAAGATACGAGAACGGAGCCCGCACCACAAGTCCTCAACCGCCCCCCGGCCCCCGTCCAGTCCAGTCAGCGACTGCCAGACCATGATGCACGCACTGGCTGGCGAGGAGAAGCACAGGTGGCAGTCAACGGTAGGCAAAGATGACAGGAACGGCAGCAACTGTAACGAGCGCGATGCGGGTAAGAACCACCGGCAAGAAAACTCTTTCCCTCCGGTCAGCATGTACACCCGCACCCAACCCGGAAGGCGTCTACAAGGTACCTAAGGTAAGGTAGCCGTAGCCCCGTTGCTGAGCGCAACTCGGGCCTTGACATCAAGGGGCCGATCGATGCCTTGGCCGCATGTGAAAAAAACCGGCTCAATGCCTCCACCAGCTTCTTAGTTGCGCTGGTATTGCTGCTAACAATTCTGCAGAAAATCCCTCCGTTTTCGGACATCACCGCCTACCTAGTGTAGAGGGCAGTCGTCGTCCCTGGCTCTGCCCCGAGGCAAAGCCTCATCGTCAACGAGTCACCTTCCCTGAGGTCTTGGGGCCTTGCGTGGAACCACGCTCACTCTCGAGGGCGTCTGACGAAGCCCTCCCCGGGCCGGAAAGTCAGGTCTCAGCCGGCCCTGCCCAGGGTTGACAGAGCCCACAAGACCTGCCCTGCCGTGCCCTGCGTGCTGGTGTGTCTTCGTATTACACTAGACGAGTTGTTGTGCCCGTAGCTTACACGGTCCCGCAGCATCAGACGAACAAAGGATGACAGCGACGACCAAGATGGGACGGCAGCCCCGCGCTTGGGGCAGCCGAGGCGACTGATGCCATCCGTGGGAGGACTGGGACGAATGCGAGGCCACGGTGAGCACGATAAGGCCCGCTCTGAGGACCCGTTTCACCACTTTGGGCTGGCTCCACGTTGTCCTCCTCCTGTTGTTCTACAGTCTATCCCCTTTTGCGTCTAGCCGCTTACGTGGAACCAGATGGATCGCCCAAGAAATCGACTGGGCCCAGGTCCAGCCCGCTGCCCAGCCCGGGACTGGGGGGACTCGGGCTCCCGCCGACTCTTCCAGTCCTTCGACAACGTCAGTCCCGGCACCGCCAGCGGCTCCAGCCTCCAGCTCCAGCCCAGGGCGCCGGCTGCGAAGCCCTAAGCGAAATGAGCTCCCGCCGCCACGGGGCAACTGTCCAGCAAATCCCATCCATCATCCTCGAACCGGCTGCCCATTCTGGCACTTCGCACCCGCTTGTGTTCCTTTCTTGACAGCGTCGCCCACATCCCTCGCCCTGTCGCGGCCCCTGCCGCCGCTGCCGCCGCCGCCCCAGCCCAAAGAGCCGACGAAACCAGCGCTCCGGATCACCCAAAGCTTGTTGTCCCAGACTGTTCCTTCAAGTCCCAGCCCTGGCAGGACGTGCCGGGTTGCGACAACCAGGGCAACACTGCGCCACGCCGAAGCTAGAGCCTCGAAATGTCACCCGGCTCCATCACCCGGGGCTGCCATGCCGGCCGCTGTTCTCGATCAGGGCAATCACCACCACCGTCCAGGGCGCTCGGGTCTTTCTACGTCGCTCGAAGGCTGAAGCCGACGTCACTGCCAGGCACGACTCAGAGCCCCCGGCCGCGCAGCACGGGTCAATGTGAGGAACACGAGGCTTTTCGTTCACCGTAGTACGATTCATCACGACGTACGTAAGCACTTCCGCACCACTCCTGCAGTGCACAGCTCTGCTTCTCGTCCAATCCTCCATCTGCCAAATTCAAACGCCGAACTGTTTCGCTCAACCCGCGCAGCCTGCTTCGAAGCCGACTGCCGTTGACTTGGCACCTGGTCTGCACTGCACTATGCTTCTATCTGGGATTTCTCAGGCGGAAGCTATGCGAATCAAATGCTCCGAGAGTTCGTCTCTCTCCAATGTCTCGGAATCCTAAATTTGAGGCTGCCGATGCTGTCTCATTCATTGCAACGAAGCCTCCGCATCGAATCTGATTAGGTGGTCGCCGTTGCTGCTCATTTCCCCGACCAGTTGTCTTACTTGCATGTTGCACGCTTATCCGCCTACATATACCCGGTTGTTATTTTCGAGATGTTTCTTCTTGTGCTGCCACATGGAACAAGCCCTGCAGCCGCTGCTATCTATTCAAACCCGCCTTTGCAGAATAGCCCGCGGCCTCCCGAGATGCACCTCCTTGTCCAGGCTGCCCTAACTCATCTGACACTTCCATGCGGGAGACGGAAGTCGGCAGCCGCGGTTTGACTTCATACCCGAGATACCACGCCATAGCATACAGGCGGAAATGAACCCGGCCACGCACTGGACAGCGACCGGCAAGGTGCTGCCGAAGCCCGCTGCAAGCACTGGGAGTGACTACGACAGCTGCAGTGGTTCCACACGACATTGAAATCACAGGCTTTCACAATGTCTTGATATCACGACTACAGCCGAAAGAGGGAGACTCTTCATAGTGGTGCCGTAGCATCGCCTTCAATTCTGATAAGCTGTTCAGGCGGACTTTTTTTGCAGATGACGAAGAAAGTTTATCCGAGGTCTCGGAGGAAATCGTGCGGTTTCACGACTTTCTTCATAGCACCCTGACTGACCTCTAGTCTCGGGCTGCGATGCAGCGCGCCACTACCTATGCCTCATCGTCCAGGAACTTGTTCAGTGTTGTCTCAAGATCTCAATCCGCCTGATCCCACGGCCCTGTCTGAGAACCATGTCACGACGCCATCAGCCAGGGAAACATCGACGTTTCGCAGGCGCCTACGAAGTCTCTCCTTTTTGTATAACCCAGACTCTGGAACGCACCGGCCAAAATGGTCCACTTTGCACTTACACGCAGTCCAAAATCATGTCTCCTGCTTGTTTTGTTCAGGCGAGAACGTAGGACGAAGCAGAGCTGGCTCTGTGGCTTCGAGCTGGCGATGAAGGAAGCAAAACACCAAAACAAAATACTGACGATGTCGCCGCGCAAAAGTACAGGACCGACCGTGGTTCGAACACGGGGCCTAGAGATAACTGCGTGGGACTGCAATCTCTCGCTCTACCACTGAGCTATCGATCCAGCTGGATTCATTGGCTCGCTGAGGGTCATTGGCAACATCACGGCATTCTGGAAACGAGCGGGTCTACGTGATCCACCGCTTCGCCAGAAGTCCGCGCATGAGAGGTCTCGGCATGCGAAACCGTCAGCGGGCTTACACAGCCGGTGCCCGGTTGATCTCACAAATTACGCAAGTCTTCGGTGAGCAAGAACGGTGCTTTCTAGGGCCTCGCGAAAAGCCTCACTCACTATGCACAGCCTCCACAAACCAGCCACTACTTGTCGATGTTTCCTAGTCAGCCAATGATGTTTCAGCATTCACTGCATCCAAGACCTGTAGCGGGCAATCATCCCCCCGAAAGCCTGCCTCGATGACAATCACCGACAGCGCCACACGTGACTGGCGTGTACTGTCTTGGGCGCATTTCTGGTGATGGCACGATGTCAAGCATTCTTCGGCGGACCGTTGAAGCTATCAGTCAGGCTTCTAAAACGACCCGCTCCGTCTCGAGTCTCCGGTCTCCAGGCCCCGAAACAGAATCACCGACACATCGAGGACAGAGTCGCCGTCACAGTCAAGCGCCATGGATGCTACACGAGCGTCGCAGGCCCTCCTCCCGCCCGCCTTCACACTGAATGAGTTGGACTTCGAATTAGTCTTGCAAGATGAGGAAAGGCTGCTCGTGGACGGGAACGCGTACTCTAGTGAGACGTTGTCAGAATCTTCTCCCGCAGGCGCAACCTCGATTGGGGCTTCCCACAGCTCCCTCGCCGATATGATGCCGCCGCAGGCTACGGCACAGAAGCAGAGGCTCGAGAGGAGAGGGCATACGAAAAGCCGCAGAGGATGCTTCAACTGCAAGCGGAGACGAATCAAGGTACAGGACTCACATGCAAGCTTGTCTAGGACACTCTGGTTGACAGCTTGAATAGTGCCAAGAGACACGCCCGTCTTGCGGCCATTGCGTCAAGACGGGTTTGAAGTGCGAATACCCAAGTGCACCCACGATTGTGCATCAGGTACGAAAAGAGTGAACATTGCTACTGTGCGCCAGCTAACCTCGCCAAATAATAGCCGCATCACCAAGTCCCGCTATTCAGCTTACAAGATATGCGGTTCTTCCAGCATTTCATGTTGCAATGCTACCCGCACCACCCCATTGGAAATGAAAACATCTGGACCCATGAAGTGCCGTGCCTGTCTCAAACCGTACGCTTAATGCACCCAAACTCCGTTCTTCAGCCGCTAACAACCCCCCAAAGCACGAGTTTCTCATGCACGCCATCCTGGGAATGGCGGCTTGCGACCTGATGCATAACGATCCGAGCCTCCTGGCCTTCGCCATGGCGCACCGCCTCAAAGCCATCAAGGCTATCAAGAAGTCTCTGGCCGAGCTGCCCAAGCAAGGCACAACGTTCGAACACGCCAATGCGCTTGTGGCCACGTGCTTCGCCCTCACTTTCCAGTCCGTTACCTTGGAGGACGGCATGGCCGAGTTTATGACCTTCATTCGGGGGATTCTCATCGTCGGCGCGCAGATGTACTGCAAGGGCATCAAGCCCATGTTCGTCAACATGCTCGAACAGGACACCAGCGCGATTCTGGAGCCTGCCATGGCGGAGCTGCCGTTAATCCGGACTGAGTGGGCGGACAGCGCGGTAGAGGCCATTGCCGGTCTGCGGCACCTCTGTCGGGACGAGGTCGAGATCCAGTATTACGAGATTATCATGGAGATGGCATCCAATCTGCACACTTCATCCTGGGCAGGTAAGGAAATAGCTGTTCTCGTGAGTTTCGGTGATGATACTGACCAAGTGGTGATTGTGAACAGCCTATGTGACCATCCGAAAACACTACGGCTGGTGGATCCAACTTCCACACGAAAAGTTCCAGCGTGTGATTGACGAGTCGAATCAGACCTTTATTCTCTTGGCTAGCCACTGGATTTCGGTCAAGCAGATCATGGCCACCATCACCGAAGCCGAGCACGGTTTTCGCGAGAAGTATCCGACGCAGGAAAGCCCGGTGGACCTGGGCGTCATCCGTTGGCTGAGATATCTCAACAGGCAGGTTGACCACGAGCACATCATCTACAACGCTTGGCCGTTGTGGGTAGAGAATCAGTTGAGTCGGGATATTCGTTTCTTCGGCAAGACGCGTTGAACAGGCCTGGGTTGGTAGTGGGTCTGGATTTGTAGTGATGTCCCGTAGTTTCACACTTCCTACCAAATTTCGAGTCTTCTATCGCGCCCTGTTGGCTATATTGAAGATTCAACTGTACGTCGATGTGCTCTGCTATATGTCGTATCGTCCACTCCAACACGACTTGCATGGTCAGATCATATAATCCTAGCCCTACGCAGATTGAGAACCGATTTGATCTTCCAGAACGGGAGACGGCTAGATCCTTGCGCAAATCAAAATTCTATGCGAGGAAACCGAGAAACAAGACAAGCATTCGTCCCGTGGAAAGTCATGGGGCTCTCGCCGATCCCAATCACAGCTAAACGATGCGGTGCGATCCGGGCGGGCACCCGAAGCCCCACCCCACCCGGACCGGCACCGCCTCCACCGTCATCAGCAGCGCACCGCCCGAACGCCCTCTCGCTCTGATTGGCCGCAATCCCCAAAACGAGGAATACGGCGGCCGACTGGTGGGGCCGTTGGAGCCAATCCGGCCCATCTCACCTCTTGCAGGCCTTTCGGTCATCTAGGTAGTGCAGCTATCTGCCTTTTCCGCACATTCTCGATTGTTATCTTGTTTCGGAGAAATTCTCGACATTCCGGATCGTCCGTTGTCCGCCCGCGCGGGGGCCAAGACATGCGAGCGATACGGTGAGGCGCTGCCCATGCCCATTGCTGGGAGGAGTCGGAAGAGAAAGACCTGGAAGTAGTTGGGGCGTGTGTTTGCCTTTGGCGGCGAGAGGGGAAAAAAAAAATTGGGACGATGAGGTGGCCGCTTGAGCTGCGCCTCCGTCGGCCGGGGAATGGGATTCATCTTCGCCAGGCAAAACGGGCGCTATTTGGCAAAACCCGCGAGCGGCGAAGCAGCGAAGCGACGAGGAGCGAATGAGCGGACGGCTCGCATTCGTTGCGTAGAGGCTTTGCATGTGGCTGCTTGCGAATAACCATATTTTTTTGGGACGGCCTTATTTTGCACCGACCAATGCTTATCTGTGAGAATGATGTGGTCCATATAAGACATCGTCTTCTCCCGCCCAGGCTCCCGACCATTGAAGAGGCGTAGACTTTTGTACTGTCTTGAGAAATCGCGCAACTCTGAAAAGAATTTCGAACTCGATTAGCTGTTGGCGAAACCACCGGTGAATTCGGTGAAATCCCCAAAGTCCGTCCTGCCAACGCATGTTTATATCCAAAGAAGGCTCCCATTACCCCCAAATCGCGGAAGAAAAGACGGAGAATTTTCAAGATCTTCACAAGACGCCAGCACTTCTTGTCATGACGACCGTAGTAGACGATAAAAGGGCGGCGGCTTCCACCGCTGCGTCTCTTCCCACATATTCCTCTGTAACGGAGATAGAACTCGCCAGCCTCTCACCGTCCACGTCGTCGTCCAGTCTCCCGCCGACCTACGATGACGCCACGGCAAGCACGTCGTCGGCCATCATCACCACGAGGACCGTCGACACGGACGCTTCCGTCGCCATCGACGGCCCGTCCCCCACGACCGTCGTGAACTTTGCCCCGACGGTGCACTTCCAGATCGAGACCTCGGGCAAGCAGTGGCTCTCCCTGCCCACGGGGACCCGCCCGGACCCGATCCCCGTGTACCGCGTCCAGGAGGGGACCTGGACGCCGCACTCCCTGCCGGCCTACACATCCCTCCGCTTCTCCCGTAGCGACAACAGCTGCCACCTCGTCAGGGGAGACGACAGCTCGCAGACCCCCGTCTGCACGACCATCTACCGCTTCGGGCCGGGCAAACCCCCGGTCTTTCGACTGCCCAAGTCTCCCCCGTCTTCACCGGCGAGTACTTCGACCCCCGAGCGAGGAGACGAAGAAGGAGAGCAGCCCGACCTGCCCATCGTCTCAAGGTCCCTCACCTCGCGCGCCCAGGTCCTCGAGACCCCGCACGGGACGTTCTCGTGGCGCTACGCCTCCCGCAAGGAGCGCGCCGCCGTCAAGGGCGCGGACCAGCTGCTCGTCTGCGAGCTCGTCCGCCAGGTGGCGCTCGAGGGCGGCAGGACCGGGGAGGAGAGGACGCGGATCGCGCAGCTCGTGCGCGGGGAGGGGACGCGGAGTCGGGGGAGCGGGCGGACGACGGCGGGGAACGGGGGACGGCTGATGATCGACCTGTTCAAGTGGACGGACCTGAAGGGTGGCGGGAGGGAGGTGGCCGAGGGGCTGATTGTCGCGAGCTGCATCTGCATGCTGAAGAAGGAGGTTGATCGGAGGAGGATGCAGCAGATTATGATTCTCGGGGCTGGCGTGGGCGTGGCTGTTTAAAATACCTTAGTAGTGTTTAGAAATGGGTTTAATGGTAACGTGCGGGTTGGGTTTGATATCCTCGTAGACTTATCTTAATCATATAATGACTTTAGAGAAACTGATATTCCCACGAGCGTCAACAGTCAGCTGCACCCAACTTGGATCGAAACCATGGAATATATCTCCTGACTAAGCAGGATCCTGCTTGATCCTACGGCAATGGTAACAGGGTTTTCAGCGTGTGATGACCGTTTGGTCGGCCTCGAGAACAATAATAGGCTCAATTCGACACTCGACACACCCTCTGGATCTTTTCCTGCTACCGGGATCGAAGATCTACGGAACTCATCGAGCTTCCACCCACTTCTATCTGAGCTAATGGCTAGTTCCGATGGTTCCTCATCACGTATTAAAGACCAGATGCTGTGCGATGCCTCATTTTCGAGTTTCTCGTTGCGGCCTGCTTCCTTTAACTACAGCGAAATCGGGGGTAAATAGCGGCGGTGAGCGGAGTCTTGGGCATAATTGTCAGCTCAGCGAGGTGTTGTGTAGATATCTGCTCAAATGTTCATTCATTCATTCCTCGTGGTGCAGTCAGAATGGAGATCGAGACAGCGACAGACGACGAAAAGTTCCGAGCTTTCCGTGAGGCCACTGGTTTGGCTTTGGTCTCCTGCCATGCTATTTTGCGTATGGAGGTAGGGAAATCGCTTCAATAGGCCCCTGTATCGAGCTGGTATTATGCAGGTTGCGGATGCTAGATTTCAATGAAACACTCCATAACCAGACAGGTCGCATCCGTCAACATGATGGCCGGCCCAGGATTAAGAACGATGGATTGGGATGAACACCATTATCAATACGAAATGACATTAATCGAATTCATTACACATTAAAGGCTCAATTTGCCTGTCATCCAACTCCTCTTCTCCAAATCAAAATGGGGAATCTTAGCACGATCAAGCGAGTGAGGGTATTTCCAATCCATGCTCCGCCCGGTCTATGCGCCAGTCCGTGACGAACTCTGCCCGACCCGGGACATTTCGTAAACGAATGTGCTCCTTTTTTCTTCTGTATATTTCGGTTTTGTGAAGATGTTGTTATCTTGCTTCATTGGGCCCCACGCTGTGTCGAGCAACTGGCTCTCAGTGGTCAGAACGTGGTTGACTCTATGCCCGACAGCAGTGGGACCCTGCGGAAGATTTGAGATGCCACTCAAACGGTGGCTGTAGTCGGGGTTGAGGTTGCCGGGGGAGCAGCAGCCGCCGACTTCTCGGGGAAATGGCCACCCTGGGGAACTCGGCCGTACTGGGTGAAGTAGAGGTTCAAGGCGTTGTAGTCCCACTTCCTGGACAGCATGAGGAAGATAACAGACCCGAACGGAATCATCAGGACGTCCAGAATGCCGAAGAAGATGAAGTGCGGGGTGACGCCAATCTTGTTACCGCCCTCAGACACACCAAAGGCAATCGGGTACAAGAGCCAGAGCAGGTTGAAGTAGCCGGCAAGGATGAAGTAGTCGCCCTGGGTGCCGACGCGCTTGGCGCCGACGCTACCCTCCATAAAGGTCGAGGTGGCCATGGTGAGATACGCAATCGTGCCAAAGACGTAGAAACCCCACTTGTAGACGGACGGGGTGTAGGCGGAGACGAGGTAGCTGATGACCCAAACCCAGGAGAGGAAGACGTGCCAAACGATGGTGGCCCAGGAGGAGTTGGCAACGAGGCCGAGGAGAATGTTGACAATGGGGAAGGCCACGACCCAGTTGATGTACTTGTTGAAGAAGATCTGGCGCTGGGCGACGAGAGACCAGCCGAGGTCGGAGGCGTTGGCAAAGTAGGTGATGGCGCCGACGAGGAGGGCAATGTTCAGTAAGTAGTGGAAGATCTTCTCGTTGCCTCGAGGCTTGAAAGACAGAGCGAATACGCCAAGCTATTGAAGTGTTAGCTGAGGTAAGGGGGAGAGGTCGAGGTCGCGATGAGTGGACGTACGAAGAAGACAGAGTAAAGGGCGACGCAGGTCCAGAGCCAGTTGGAACCGTTGACGCTCAGACGTTGCTCAACATTCGGGGGTGGGTTAATGTCGAGAGCCTCGTTGACTCGCTTCAAAATGAGACCCATGGCTGCGGATGTTGGATGAGTCGAGATCAGCTGAGATGGATGATGATTCGGCGCTGCCCGTCCCGCACGATGTCGAGAGATGTATTGAAGCTGCTGTAGCTGCGAAGGCTTGATGAGTTATGTCTTGGATTGTGATGCTCGTTGATGATGGGACAGAGCTCCTGATGATAGGAGGGGAGCAATGGAGGGTCTTATACTTCTGTCCCAGACGAGAGACGCCTCCCATCCAACGACAAATGTCCCCAATGGGTTCCAGAATGTGAAGCACCTGCAGGTCCACCGTCACTTTCCAAGTCCGAGCCCGCCGACGACCACTGTAGCTCTCGCCGAGATGGAGACTCGCGATTCGAGCCAGGAGGGAACGACCCATGTCCTTTGCACCCTTCGGCAGACGCACAGTCAGGGTGCCAGGGGCGGATGAGACGGACGGGAGAAGCAGGGCGAACCGTAGAAGATTCTGCTCTTGTCGGAAGTCAAAGGAAACAAAGACGCCTCTCTCGCTGGGGAAAGCTCTGTGAGTCAGGAGACCATGTCTGGAGCCAGCCAAGTTTGCCAGGCAAGGTCGGGGTCTGGATGCAACGGTCCTGCACGAGGGACGCCCAAAGGAGAGGTCCGCTCCCAGGGCTGCCGGGGAGGAACCCTGGAACGAGATCGTTGCTTGTTTGCGGTTCCGCCAATCCGATGTAGTAGGGCTCGAGAAAAGGTGTTGTGGGGAATGTGGTGAGTCGAGGATGGGGCCAGAAGGACCTCGAGGTTATGTGAGCGCCAGAGCCGCTTGCACCGGAAGGTATCCCGGTACACACTCGCGGGTGTACCTGAGTAGACACCGCTGAATGGTTGGATGCCAGGGTTAGGGGAGGTAGCATACCGTCAGTTCATCCAACGCCAAATTATCTCAGGCCTCATCATTGCGCCTGAACAGAAGGCGTCGCCAGCGCCGTCGTGACTGGGCATCAGCCTTGCACGGCGCCCATCCCCCGAGAGACGTGGCAGGCCGAGACCAGGAAGCTATGGCGTATCTCGTTGATCTTTGTGACCGCCTGTGGCGTCCCAAGAGGTGTCATCCAGACTTCTGGCCGATCAAACTCGGGTTGCAAGCTAAATGCCGGGAGGGAACTTACAAGGAGAGCAAATGCCGACCCGGGATGGGAGAATGCACAGACGCACCGTTCGCCCTTCTCCACACTGGACAGGAGAAGCTGCCCTTGTCGCTACCGTCAAGTGACCTAACGGGCGGCAGTCGGAGGGAGGCAGAGAAGCAGAGGGAATCCTTGCCGTGGATGGCTGCTGAACGGAACGGCGCCTGCTGAGACTCGACCCAATCGCGGCTCGCGTGGTTCGGCAGCAGAGCTTCGAAAACTGGGACGCGTCTGAGATTGGTCATTCTTCCTGCAAAGAAAGCAAGAGAAAAGGTCAGTCCGTCTTTGTCACGATGACATCGACCTGCTGCCAGCCTACACCACGTGTGGTGCCTGAGGGAGTCTTGCAGCAACACAAGCGTCCAGCAGGACCCGCTCCGGGCTCCCCGACCGACCTCGTCCGGCGGACACTCGGGACCATCGGAATTCCACCACGTACCCTTTTTACCGATGACTAAAGGGCGTATCGTCGAGACCATTGCAACGCTCTCGAAACGAATGACGAAAGTACCCCCACGAAGCCCCATTCCGGCCGAGAAGAGGCGCCGGGGTCGTTCCAAAAAAAAAGGAGGGTTAATGTTCCTTTCCCTTACTCGCGAAACACGTCCATCTGCGAGTGACCAACGAACGACTGCTTTCTTCTTCTCAAGAGGTGGTACGTGAGCTCCAGTTCTAGCTCTGAGCCCCCTCGTCGAGTCACGGAAACAACAATAAAAAAGAGTTTCAATATGATGGCGGGGTGCCGTCAGACCGGGCCCCAGAGCTCCAGCGCAGAGGTATCCCGACGTACCTCATCCTCGAACGTTTGATCTCTCGCGCTTATTCGTCTCCTCTCGCCGGGTCACCCACGGGAAGCTACTCCGCCAAGCGCAGGGCCGGTAGTTGGACGCACTCTTCACGGCTCGAGATCCAGCACGTTGCTTCTCGATGACCATACAGAACCCATCCCTGTACTGTACGTGAGCTGCAAAAAGTGGCCCGCAACCCACACCTCCCGGTGCGTCATGCCACCAGGACGGACCCCTGTGCCGGACGACCCTGCCGTCGATCGTGGCCCGGTTCGGACCCCTGTATGGATGCCCACCAAACCTCTGGTGGATCCCGCCTTATGTGAACCTACCTGACCTTACCTAGGCCAACTTTCTTTTCCTGCCACCTCTCTCTTTTCCAGAGCTTTCTGCCTCTCGTGATCGTCAGATCACATGGAGGGGACGAACCCATCCGCGGCTTCCGGGCACCAGACAGACTGGCCGCTTACAGACGACAAAGGCTTCACACGCTCGAAGATTTCCATTCCGGCGATATCCGAGCTGGCCGCGACTATGCCCAAGATACACGCACCTTGCTTCGATCACCAACGGCGTGAACTTGTAAGCGCAACTTGCATGTCCGAATTTCCGCGCCCCAAGACATGTCAACCGGTCTCGTTCCGCCATTGGCAACCGGGTCACCAAGTTTGGTGATTCATCCAGCCTCAAGTGAGAAATGCTTGGCTTTCGTTCAACGGCCAGGGCGAAGGAGGCTTGTTCTCAGCTCGCGACGTCGCACGCTCGACAGCATCGGGCCTCAAGTTTTCCTCTACCTTGAAACAACACCAAACAGCCATTGTAAAAACGCACCGCCTTCTTCCACCAACAGCTCATTCATCTTCGTACTGCACGATTAAACAACCGATGCCTAGTCCAACCAATGCCTGTGCTTCATTCATCATGTACTGTTGTGCCGTATACAGTATCCCTACACGCAAAACTCCATGTACATCTGTATCGTACATGCATGCAACCCGATCCATCCAACAACATCCATTCGCGCCGTCTAATAAGTGTTGACCTGTTTCATCTGCCAGACCGCACTCTTGGCCCGCTCGCGCACGTCTAATTCGCAGTCGTCCTCTAAACCCTCGAGCTTGGTAAGGAAACCCAACTTCTTCAGCTCGTACGCCCGCTGGGCGCAACCCCGTGCGTCGCTGTCGTCGTCCTGCCACGTCAGGTTGCTAATCAAGTGGCAGAGAGCCACCCGCACCTCCTTGTCCTTACTGTTGAAGTGGTTCGCGAGCAGCTTGAGCAAGTCCGTCTGCGCGATAACCAGTTGCCGATGTCGCGGAATACTGGCCGCCATATGGACCAGGATGAACACCACTATTTCGATTATCTTGGCCTGCGGGTAGAGTACCCGTGTTTCTCTGCCCGAGCCGGAGCCCACCGATCGCCTAGATGTAGGGTGAAGCACCTTTGCCTGAAGTTTCCTAGCCAGTATATCGAAGAACCTGTCTTGCCCGAGCTCGGTGAACAGATAATCAATCATTTCCGTAGTTTCATTTGCCGACTCCGAGCTCGAACCAGATCCGGCTCCGATGAGGTTCCGGATGAAATCGAGCCCCTGCTCCTGAATTGCAAGATCGTCGTTTCGCGCTTTGCGGAGTGGATTCAACTCGGCCTCGCGCAGAGCTGCTAACTTGAGCTCTGTTTGCCGCAGCTTGGCTGACCGCTTGCCGTCGGCATCGGGTGGCATGGTAGAGCTCAACCAGGACTTGGACAATGGGTCTGCCTGGTCCATCTCCACGTCGCCGTCCATATCGTCTCCAACGTCCAAAGCGTTTTGCTTATCCAGTTTCGATCTAGCAAGAAATAACGCATCGTCTTCCGTGTCGTCGCAAATTAGCTGCACAAGCCACCCGGACTCGAGCTCCTCCAAGCATTGCTTTTTGGTCTCGGGGTCCACCGCATGAACGAAATGCTTCAGAGCCCAGAGGGCGTTGAGACGCAGTGCCGCGTTGAGCGAGTGTGCATGCTCGCAGAGGATTTTCATGACGCCCCTTTCGGCCAGGACCTACATTCATCAGAGACTTGTCATTTCTTGGACGGTTGGGACACGCCAACTTACCTCCCTCATAGGACTGACTTCGGTGACCAAATTGCATATGGCGGCGGTCGCTGCAATTTGGACGTCCACGTCCGGATGCCTGAGGAATCGGAATAGGGGAACGGCCACCGCGTAATCTACCAAGGACGTCCTGAGTATGCTCACTGATCGTGACAACATTCTAATTGCATGGCAGCCCGCGATCAGGACCGACAATGGGTTGCTGCCGTAGCCAGAATTGTGGTCAGACGAAGACGCGTCGGGAACAGGCCCGTCCGGTTCACTAGGCTTGGAACGGTCTTTGGGATTTGACGGCTTGCCCGGGGTGGGAGAGAGCGATTGAACAATGTGAGCAACGACATCCTGCTCAACAAAGGCCTTGCGGTACTCGTCCTTACCAGCCGCAAGGGCGCCGATCGCTTTGAGGGCGCTCTCGCGCATTTTCACTCTATGCGCCAAGAGGGGAGGTTGCCCTTCTGGCCCCAGAGCGCATGATGGAGAGGTGTTTTCCGTCTCCATGTCCATATCGGCTTGCGGTGACCACACCTTAGCGTACGCCGACGCGGGAATCGGTTCGTACGCATCCTTGAGTAGCTTGCTGAAAGACTTTACGGCCCCGCAATCAAAAGCGGCTTTTTGGAGCGGCTCACTATCTGTGATCATTCGAGCGAGAATCGCTGGGGTCCGTTCCAGTACCGTCCACTTCAGTGCCGTTTCTGCGTCGACCAAAGGAGACTTGACGACTGGCGGTGAGGATTGAAGATGGTCCAGCATCGCCATAAGTATGGGTACGACGAGCAAACCCAGGCTGGTCTCTCTCAAGTGCTTGAATCCGAATCCAGACCTGAAAAGGGACGTCAGGAGGTTGGCAGCCATCAGCCGCTCGATATTCTGCCGGGATCTGACCAAAAGAATGAGCCAGGAGATGATTGGGCTCTCCTGTTCTTCCTCAGGATCACCCTCATTCCCAAATAACTCGAATCGCGAGGCTTCCCACACCGATGCGGTAGAGCTGTACTTGCTCGCAGCCGAGCGGGCTCGCTCACGCGCATCCGAAGCGCCGAGCGGGGGGAAATGCGACTGCTGAGACGCCGAAGTTCGGCCTTGATGTATGGGTATAGCAGGAAGCAAGTAATCCATCGCGCCGAGAATCTGTTGTTGCTGATAGCCCAACCCGCTGACCTCGAGTGAGTTCCACGGGGCTCTGACTTCTTTTGATGGAGTGAACTTGAGGGAAGGAAATATTGCCATGATTGCCGGGGAGCATAGCAGCATGCAGGCCCTGAAGCGAGAGTCCGAAATAATAGTCGCCAGGGCTTCCAGGATCGGGGCGAGGTTGGAAGTTGAAGGGGCCGGCTCGGGGATGAAATCCGACAGACGATCCACTCGGCCGAAGACTTCAGCGTACGGAACGACATGGCCTTCGGCAACGGCAATGCTCGCCAGCTTCGTCGCAAGCGAGTCAAGAACACCGTTGTTGGCTAGAGCAAGCTGGTGCCTTTCTTCTCGACATAATTGACTGATTATGTTCGCTACCAATGTAACTTGAGTATGCTGTGTTGAACCTGCTGGCGCGGCTGACAATATAGCGTTGAAGGACTCGATGTGGTCAGATGCAAAGACTGCCTCGGCCAAGGCCTGTGTGTCAACCGGTGAGCTCGGTGTAGCAAGAGCGGAGGCTTCGATGATGTTGAGCAAGGCATGCAGGGCCGTGGTGACGAGCAAGGGAGCGTTCGAAATCGGGCAGATGTTGGCCAACAAAGCTGGCAGAGCGCCGGCAGCGAGGAGGGGCTCGACAAAGGCGGTTCCGCCTGACGAAGCATTTTGTTAGCACAAGACCACAAGGGGATGCGCAAAGTTGGAAATGTACCATTCGCGAAGCTCGCCAGCAGTTGAAGAGCTTGTAGCCTGACGGTGTCTTCCTCATTCAACCATCGCGGGTTCCCATGCGGGCGGGTGTCTTTCCCATTCACCTTGGCCGGCGAGCGAGCAGCATTGAGTATCTTGACGACAGGTTCCAGAGCGCCGAGACCAGCCCACGTCTCCTTCTTCTGCTGGTGGCCGACAACATCGTTCTTGAGCGCCTTCAGCGCGCTCGTCTGCTCGACATAGGTCCTTGCACTCAGGATCTGGGACAGGATCGGGGGATTCGACAACCGCGCCATGAGGGGTATGTTCGTTGTTGATGATAGATACAGGACCTCGGCTCTCTGCTGTCGACTTCAACCAGCGCGTCGTGAGCTTGCAAGGACGAAGTGGTGCGGCGGCGGCGAAGGAGCTTGCGTCAGAGGCCAAGGTCCATGCAACAGGTCGAGTGTCAAGCAGGAGCGGTTTGAGCCTTGCACAGGCGTCGTCAAAAGGTTTGCCCGGTGCGCGTGAGGTAGCGGAGGAGGAATCGGCACGGTTGAGGGGGTTATTTCTACGGTGTCGACAGCTTCGCTGGCAGCTGTTTCTCCAGGTGCTGAAGAGCCGGGATGTCTTCCGCCAGATGGACCGCGATTAATCACGTCGAGGTCGATGGGGCAGGTATTGGTAGGTTAGGTAGGTAGGCTGGGAAACTGGGTGTTGGTGCAGCGCCAGTTGGCGGCACTGGGGGATAAGACAGGCACGTGCGTCTTGCGCATCGTAACCGGCCGCTTTCAGAATTCTCACATGTCAGTTGGAGCTTGGGGCAGTTTCGCCTGCCACGTCGTGTTAGTGCAGCGATGCCTTGCAAGTCGCTGCTTTTCAGCTTTGGGGATTGGATTTGACAGCCGTTGGACTTTGCAACAACGCGTAGAGGGAGCTGAAATGAAATGTCCATCTGCGTTTGTTCATCCTGCCATCTTTTCATTCTTTTTACAGAAACGGATGGAGCAGTGACAATCTGAGAGCCACTGCCCCCCTACGTGGCTAGGTCGAAATCTAGCAGGCCAAGGCGAGTCCGAGAGCCTCCACACATCAACCCCACCAGGCCAGGTGATTCACACAGACTGTGCGTCCTGTGAGTGGATATGGAACTGCAGGACGGGGCCATTCGAGCGCTCGACCACTTAGGACACAGAGGCTGGCCACTCAGGACCACTTGGCCGTTGAGCCAACAAGAACCCAATAACAGGTCGGGAAATTCATGGGAAAACAAGCTTTCCTAGCTCAATTGGTTAGAGCATCCGACTTTTAATGCTGTTATATGTGTTAGAAGCCTATCGGAAGGCTGTGGGTTCGAGTCCCACGGATAGCGATTTGCCGAGGTCTGCCTTTTTTGTTGCAAGACTGGCTACATTCCAGATCTTGTTGCTGTCTGCTGGAAGTGTCTGAGTATGGAGGTGCTGAAAACAGCAAGTTGAATAGTCGTGTCTCACCTGCTCGTTGGTGGGGTGCGTTTGTCGCTGGAAAGACGTCTTCGTGGTTATGGGTTTCAGATGTTGCATAATTTGCGCGATATCAACGTCTCTTTGAGATTTCAAGACTGAGGAGAGAGCAGCTTGGTCAGTCATATTGCATGTTGAGTGATCAGAGATGAACATGTCAAACTGCAACGATGGGACAGGATTGGTTTTCTAGAGTTGCAAGTAGTGACAGATCCATCTCACGAACTACATACATGGTACAGCCTGTGACCGTGAGCAACGAGCAGTCCCAACCGGAACAGCACAGATAACGAACGCTGATTCAACTCCCGTTGCGGAGTTGCCAATTAGGTGCGGTACGTTGAGAAGCCGAATCGAAGCGGGGTACACGACAGAGCGGATGCGGTGCACCCATATCTGATTGGCGCAGCATGGCCAGGGCCATGTTGTCGGATTCCGTCATCGTGAGGAAAAAAACAAGAGGGTGGAGGAATCCCATGACCAGGCAGTTGCGATATGGTCATAGATAGTTACGTACAAAGGAGGCTGATGAGAGGCTGAAAGCTCTGCCGGGCCGCGACTTGGAACCGTACACTGTGCATAGCTCAAGGTACAGCGTACACAAAAGGCAGATCATCTCACAATCGCAACCAAGACGTAGCAATCGAAAAAAAGCCGTTGAAGGCGAGAGGCCATCTGGCGTCAGATAAGTGACATCTGACGACTTGGGCATAAGTTGGGGCTCCGTTGGAAATAGCCGCAACTGGGGCTCCGGGGCGGAGATCAACGTCAAGGGATCATGACAAGAAAACCTGGGACCAGAGTGAAGAAGAAAATTCCGCAGTGGCAGGTGACGGCACGTTGTGTCGGTGAGGCTTCCCATAGGTAGGTACGTACGGCACGAGACGCCGACAAGGCACCTGGCTCCGGCGTATCTGGGGCAGTATACTATCGTACGTGGATGGACTCAAAGAGGTTCTCGACGGAGCAGGCGGGATCCCTCCGTGCATCACTTGCAAGTCTATTGGTCCCTCTGAGTATGTTTCCAGGCGCGCGGTGCCAATACCCCATCCGCAGTCCCCCGTGTCATCCTCTTGTTCCTGCAAATTGACGCAGCAGCAGGTGATGGCGAGGGGGAGAAAAAAAAATTGAGCCGCCCAGCGGCACCGCCGGTCCAGCCAGGCTTCGCAACCAGCCCGGACCCTGCCAGCACCTGCGTGGGAGGGCACGTCGTCGCGCTAGGTGGCCGTAGAAGGGTTGCAACGCCGGGGCCGAAGGCGACGTTAGTGGCTTCCCTCGGTGTCCAGAACCAGCATCGCGGCCCACTGACAGGGCCTCGGTGGGCAAATGGTGCAATCAGCAGCCCCTGAGGTTGGAGAAGGAGAGAAAAAAAAAAGGCCGTCACCACTGATAGCAAACAGCACCACCCGCTGGCACGTTGTTCACTTGGGCGAGGTGCGTACTGCGTACTGCGTAAAGGTGTCAGGTCCTCCCCACCAACCCACCGGGCCTGGACGACTGGCTGGGAGCAGCACGCGTGGGGCTTGGCGCCGGTGCCGAGACCGCAGAAAATCAGATTGCCCGCGGTCCTCCACAGTCCCATGCCGTGCCATGCCATGCCATGCCATGCCATGCCAGGCCAGGCCAGGCGCATGTCGTCCTTATCCCATCCCACCGCTGGTGGTGCTGTTTCTGGCGCGGTGCCGACCTGCCGTTTGGGCTGGGCCCGGCGCCCGTGTGAACGAGGTGGAATGCAGACTGCCTGGTGCCTGTGGTCGTAAGGAAGGTGAGTAGGTAGGTAGGTAGGTACCTTTACCTACCTAAGGTAGGTAGGTGACGGGATCACCGCGGTCTGTAGTAATGTCTCGAGAAGTAGCGCCGGTCTGGCGACTTACTAGTTTGGAAGGCACGACTCCCAAGGGCAGTTGGAGGTGTTCAGGCCATCCTCGTCGGCAAAAGAGCAGCCCCTCCCTTCCCGACTTTTCGACGTGTGGTAATCTGATCTTGGGTTTGGCAATCTGCAAATCTGAGCCGACCCCAGACCTCGCCTCGCCTCGCCTCGCCTGCCCTTGACCACCGACCGCCAACTACCGTCCGTACCCATCTTACCTTACCTTCAGGTACCTCACCTCGTCTGCTAGCAGTTTGCCGCCTGGCGCCCGCAGCACTCGCATCTACCAGTCCACCTGCTCCTCTCCGTCCAGCCCGCTCCTCCTGCCATCTGCAAGACCCACGATGCGCCCGGGACCATGTTGACAACATCTCCCATCGTCGCCAGCTCCGCCAATGCCTCGCCCAGCAGCTTCCACTATGCCCCTACGCGCTCCTCCCCGCACTCCTCTCCTGCCCGGCTTTCGGCCCCTTTGCCGCGGCGGCACTCTGCATCCAAGTCCTCCCCGTCCGCTTCCATGACCTCACCCTCCCAACAACCACGCCCTCGACAATATGTAGCTGTCGATGCCGGCACCCAATACTCTCCCATGGAGCCCCCGAACCAACAGGCTGCCCCTCAGCCTCGAGGAGCACAAGAACATGTCGCCGCCCCGCGCGCCTCCGCGCCCGCGACCCCCGTCGAACCCCCGCCAGCGCCGCGTCCTCAGCCGATAGACCCTTCCGCACCGCTGCCGCGACCGCAACCGCAACCGCCAGCACAGCCCCAGGCCGTCGTGGCTCCCGTCATACGCCAGTCCTCGGCCATCATCGCGTCGCCCGGCAAGCGCCGCAATTCTCAAGACCCTGCCCTCGCACAGGCGAGCGCATCCGTCGCCGGCGAGCCCTCCTCGAGTGCGGCTAAGCGCCCCAAACCGACGGCCGGCCCGCCCAAAATCCTGCCGCAGCGTTACGAGCTGTGCGGCGTCGAAGACATGGTTGTTCTGATATCGCACATGCTCTCGGAGCTCATCGAGACCAATGACGCCCTTGCCCTGCGGTCTGGCAGCCTGACTCGTTTCCACTCGAGGTGAGCAAAACTTCTCCATCCCCCCTGATATCGCAGCGCTCACCACTCATGTCGCGCAGGACGGCACCAAGCATCTCGGTTCTTGAATATCTCAACAGACTGGCAAAGCATGCGACGCTGACGCCGCCGCTGTTGCTCTCCATGGTCTACTACATCGACCGCTTGTGCGCATTATATCCCGAATTCACCATCAATACCCTTACTGTACATCGCTTCCTGATAACGGCCGCCACAGTCGCCGCAAAGGGCTTATCGGACTTGTTTTGGAACAACACGACCTATGCGCGAGTGGGGGGAGTGAGGGTGGCCGAGCTGAAGTTGCTAGAGCTTGAGTTTCTCTACAGGGTAGACTGGAAGATCGTGCCGAACCCCGAGGTCCTCGTTGCGTATTACCGTGGTTTGGTCGAGCGCTGCCCGGGCTACGCCCTGCAGGACGAGGAGGCGGTCGTGGAGGACGAAGAATCTGAAGAGGTCGACGACGAGGACGGGTCGACTGAAATTTCAGACGGTGCCGGAGACGACAGCGGGGACTCGCCCGACGACGAAAGTCCTGCGAAATCGCCGCCAGCCGAGGGAGCTGCGGCGGCCGCACCGCAGACTTCGTAGAAAGCGGTTGGTTATTATTATCTACAGCAGAGGGGGGGGGCGTATTTGTTTGATTTTCCCTTTAAAAATGGGCGGGCATCACTGCGGCCTTTAGAGGCATGGCAAAGCGGCGTTTGGACAGGCGGGATCATTTGAATGTTGAATGAGTGACATCGGTAATGAAATACCACACTTTCTGAATCGTCTGAGTTTCGCCGTCCTAATCTCGAGAGCCTATCTGCATTGTCATCTGGGTTTCTGTCTCAACGTGCACTTCGGAGTGTTCTCCGCCTCCTCGAGCTGTCCAGCGTTCTTCTGGTAGTTCGTCCATTCCCAAATTGTTGGTGCACTGCGCCGGCGACATGGAAATCTGCCGAACTAATCCCGGTCTGCGGGCTGGGGTCCCCGTCGAACCTCCCCTCAGACACTCATCGACCTGCAACATCACCTCAACCGCCTGCGCTGTCACCCGGAGCGCCAATACCGACAAACGGGGCCAATCAAACCACCAAGATGCGAGCGACATCTCTCCTATCGGCGCTCTTCGCGGCGACCCTCGCCGCCGCAGCCGAAGCGCGAATTGCCAAGATCTACATCGAACCCGTCTCCGTCGCCGCGAGCAAGTCCCCCGTGCCCCTCGCCGAGATTGAATACGACGCGAAGCACCCGTCCGAGGCGACCGTGTCCTCCTTCGACTTCCCCGAGCTCCCCGACGACGGCGCGAAGCTCGTGCGCATCGGCGTCTATGACCCCGCGACCGCGCAGTGGACCTCCTCGGTGTCGGTGGCCTCGACGGAGAACTTTGAGAAGGGCTACTCTCCCAACATCCTGCTGAGCGTCGACGCCGAGGGCAACGTCATCGGGGCCGGTCTCAAGGGCGTCAGGATCGATGCGGGCGCGACGAGGGATTTCGGACCGCAGGCCATCGTGAAGGTCACATCGCAGGGGAAGACGCCCGACCTGAACAAGCCCGTCGTGCTGAGTCCCGAGGGGAAGAAGGTCGTTCAGGAAGAGAAGACGCTGTTCCAAAAGTGAGTTGCTCCGGAAGACCCTGCCACGTCAGTGGGGAGATGAGTCGATGCTAACGCTGCTACAGGTACTGGTGGTTGATTGCAATTGTTGTGCTCATGACGGTCACTGGTGGCGGAGACGGAAAGTAGAGGATGGCTGTTTAACGAATACCCATTGATTGAAGTTCTACATTGATGTTGAGATGGGTCTCAGCCCGAGCAGCCCCAATCGACGTGATTTCTAGCACGATGGTGATTTGGCCATGACTGTGTCTCAGAATGCACTGCGCCCTCTGCTGGCTCGTCTCCCAAGAGATTGACATTGGAAACAACGCCACCTAAGGTATCGACGCAATGTCCTGTTCTGCGAGGCCTACCGGATTACCCATCACGGACTCGCCCTCGTCTATAAAGCCCCAAGCTTTCGAGCTAGATACCCACGCGTTGCACGTGACAGAAAGACCAACAGTGCTACCTGCGCCGATCTGTCAGCCTACACCCTGCGAGACTGGAAATTCAACAACCAGAGATTCTAGAAAATCCCCGGCCCATTTCCTTCCCAGACAGCTGAGGCGGCAGGAACTGACAAGGCACGTGCTGTGAGGCTTTTATGGCTCTATCCCCTTTATGGGCTAGCGCCGTTTCTCTGTTACTGGACATGCACAGCACACCAGCGCCTTACTCTTAAAAGCTGGGACCGGGGAAGGTATGGAAGGCACATCAGCAGGTAAGGTAGGTACGATCGACTTTACTGGATAAAATCCGACGCTTGTCTACGCAGCTACACCTCCACTTCCCAATCTTCACCCACTTGCCTTTTACACACCCATCCACCTCCAACTTTCCACCACAACACTTTTACGGCAGCACATCGTCACTTGCCTGCCCATCGCGCAACCTGTCCAAAACAAAACTCACACCTCCCAAAAAAACCTTCCGTCAAGACACAATGGCTGCCGAGAACGGATCCATCACCGACCCCACCACCACCGCTCCCGAGGTCGAGGCCAAGGGCAAGGGTAAGGCCGTTGCGGCCGAGGAGCCCGTCGAGCGCAGCGAGGCCATGGACGAGGACGACGAGTCTAGCGACGAGGAGGAGACCGCCGAGGTATGTCCACAGTTCCGCGTTTTTTTTTTAAAAAAAAAGAAGGGAAAAAACTTTTTTTTGGGGGTTTGCCGATGCTAACGTGAGAATCACAGGGTGCCGAGCCTGGTAAGACTGAACTTGCGCCGACTGCCTGCGCGAGAATGCGACTAATGTCTTTTCTTAGCAGTTGACGAGGACGACGGCATGGATGAGATCGACCTGAACAACATCGTCGAGGGCGGTCGCCGTACCCGTGGCCGTGTCATCGACTTCGCCAAGGCTGCCGAGGAGAACCCTGCCGACGACGAGGATGACGAGGACGACGACGACTTCCAGGCTCCCGCCGACGACGACACCAAGATGGACGAGGACTAAGCGGTCGCGCGCCTTGGTCATATACGCTCAATTCCTCTTTCTTCAGCCACCCTCGACACGCGGCTGGCTGGCGGTGTTATCACGGTTTATTGGGACGAAAACAACAGCAGCACATCAGAAAGAGAGAAAGAGAGAAAACGGAGACTGGGGGTTTACACAAAAGTTTTACGCGGGCTCTCGACGATATGATAACCTTATTTCGCGGTTGGACAGCACGTGGCCGAGGCATAGGCGGATATTTTGTGCGTTTGGACGGCGTTGTAGAGACGAGTTGGTCTGCTGTCTGGCCCGCCTGATACCCTTTGGGTGGGATGTGCTTTCTTATCTCACTATGCTTCTCAGCCCGTGGTCCATCACCCCGACTACGAATGCAATGAAAATGAAGATTATGCGACACTGGCTGGCCCTCTTTGAAGCGATTGTGAATGTGTGGTTTCGATTCTGATTGACCGGCCAGTAGAGAGTGTTATGCGTGGATGCAGGTCCCGGCGACTGTGCCTCACAGCAGGTTCTCGTTAGCTTGCCAGACGGGGAGCTATCCACCGTCGGAGCTGCCAGCTCAACCGCCGATTCATGCAGGACGCGGCCTAGAGCTGTTCGAGGGACCAGCACTGCCTTGGCAATTGCATGTACGTAGTTACGTAGCTCACCTTATTCCAAACGACCCTGCAATGCAGACAAGACGAACCGAACTTCGCATGTCGGGCAGGGTGCAGCTGATGCGACGGAGCATTATAATGCGTCGGTAAGCTCCAAGGTTTTGGCCGGGACGTACAGAATGCCGCGAGCTGGGTGTGCGCCAGCACGTTTTTTACTCGCCCGCACCTGAACTGACAGTGGCGCGAAGGGTGTTAGAATGCAAGCTTGAGTGAGCTACTGAGGTAGAGTACTCGGAGCGCAAGGCACGTCGACACTCTACCTCGGACGGGAAGGGCATCCGGTCAGCGCCGGCCCAAGGTACAGGCCGCTTTCACCTCGCATTGCGAAATTTAGGTTGTCACCGTTTTCGATTGGACAGCGGGACGACACGTACCCAAAAGGTTCCTGCCCGAGAACAGTCGCCGCCGCCGCCGCAGGGACAATTTGCACCTCTAAAATGGACCAGACTCCCGTTTCTCGCGGGAACTTCATCTTGCGTTTCCGCGACCTCTTGTTGGTCTCGAGTCCCATCTCCTCTCCACGACCCAGCCGCCTCTCGTCTTATTCCCCTTTCCCACGCATCTGAAGCCAAGCCACCAACAGTAAAGCGCGCCCCCACTGCCGCAACGGAGCCTTACCAAATAAAAATAAAGATCGCCCAGCCGAGATTCAAGTCATTAACATCCCCCGGGGGCCACCGACCGACCTGGCAACAAGGCCTCGGACGGGACAACGAAAAAGTTCTTTTTTTGTGTCTTACACAAACACACCCACCCCCGCGCCCCCTTTTGGCATTCGCCTCGCTTCGAGACACTCCCGCGAACGCCGTCCGGGTTTTGTCGCGCAGCAGATTCGATCCTCGAGAAGCCCGCCTTCAACCTCGCGCGGCACGGCGGCGGTCCGGACACCATGGCTTCAAGGTGCGTAGCGGACAACGTGCACTCGAGCGCCCATTTTCCTTGCCAAAAAAATCCCGACACGTCGCGCACGCAACGCGGGCTCGTCGCTGGGGCGTAATTGAATGTCGCAAAGTCGCAGGGCCCGGATGCGGAGGACATAGGGGACGGCGGACTCGACACCGACCACGGCTCCGCAGTTCCCCTATCTTCAACGTCGTCATGCAGGACGGGTCCCGATGCTTTTGCGACCAAGCGCCGACACGACGGTTTTCCCATGTTCAGAACGACAGAAGCTAACGCGCGTGCTCCAACCGCAGATTCGGCGCCTCCTCGCTACACCAGCGCGACTCCCGCAGCGCTCTCTTCGAGGGCTACACCGGCGACAACGCGCGGCGGCCCGTCAGCGCCTCGCCGTCGCGCCTCGGCGGCGGGTACGGCTATGGCTACGCCGGCAGCAGCGCCTCTCCCGCGCCCATGGGGAGCCACCTCGGTGTCGACAACGGCAGCCGGGGATTCCGGCCCGCGACGCCCAACTCACGGTACGCCTCACGGACCTTGTCTCGGGCGACGAGACGGAGGGCGATTCGCTCTTGGGAGTGGTTGTGCTGACGGATCCGGTGAACAGGGGCCAGTACAGCGACGCCGTGCTCAACGAGCTCGAGAGCCAGAACGATGAACAGGTGGAGGGAATCATGGGCAAGGTCAAGATTCTGAAGAGTGTAGGTTTCTCTCCTTTCCCGGGAAGCACTCCCGCGACGAGACTGGGCTCTCTGCGGCAGACGACAGACCCGCTGACGCACACCAGATGACGGTGGCCATCGGCGACGAGATCCGCGAGTCCTCGGCCCTCGCCGAGAAGATGAACGACACCTTCGACTCGACGCGCCTGCGCCTGCGCGGCACCATGAACCGCATGCTGCTGATGGCCGAGCGTACCGGCGTCGGCTGGAAGGTCTGGCTCGGCTTCTTCGCGGCCGTGTGTCTCCTCTTTATGTACGTCTGGCTGTTTTAAAAGGTTCGCGCCCGGGAAAGGCGGCTTGACCAAGTTGGCCAGGGAGGGGGAGAAGCACGAAAACGAGAGGGCTCGAGAGGGAGGAAACCATCTACAGTTCAACGCATAGTTCATGGGGTTGGTCGCGATTGAAATGTTCTGCATGCTCGGCGTTAGAGGCGTTTCCAATTCCACGCTCTTGAACACATACAAGAAACAGCCTCTGACCTGTTGACTCTACTGCGGGGGTGGTAATGTGTTGTTAGACGTGGGGAGAGTGAAGAAGAAGAAAAAAACCACATCAAGCAGAAAAGAGAGTGAGATGAAGGCATGAGAAAGGACGTCCGGCACGATTTCCGACAGAAGAAAGCCAATGGCATGACCGTTTGTCGTTTTGTCAACGTTTTGGAAAATGGGAAACGAAGGGGATGGGTCTGCGGCTAGTATCATAAGCTCTTTGTAATAACGTGTATACCGTCTAATGCTACACTTCTTCTGAGGATTGGTCGCGTTTTCGCGCGTGTTTTGGGCCTTGTGTGTTCGTAATTCGTTTCGTTTCTCCTTCCTTTTCCATCCATCCTGCTAGAATGTGCGTCTTGTTGTTGTTTTACACTCCCGGTGCTGCGAGACAGCTTCTTCTCGCCCATCCGGCGGCGTTCTCTCGTGCTGAGAGTTGGGGGGGTATCATGTGAATAATCTTGCTCTCTCTCTCTCTCTCCTCTGGACCATCTCCGTCTCCCACCCGCTGTCGGGGTCTCTCAACGCCACTAACGTCTCTGAGCCCTGACGTTGGGACTGCTATGCATCATGCTGCTGTCCATCATGCTGCTGTCCATCATGCTGCTCTCCGCAGACAGCAGCCCGCTGAGGTCCATGCTGCTCCTCGGTCCTCCGCGGCCGCGGGTGGGACTGAGTGGCGCCCTCAGTGGTGCGGCCCGCGGGGCGAAGCTGATGTCCCCCTCGTCCTCTTCGTCCTCCTCGTCGCTGCTTTGCGCCTGGCTGCTGCTGCTCAGGTCCGCCTCGGAGTCGGTGTGCTCGTACACCCCGCTGAGCTCGCCGGCCTCGGGGATGTCGTCGTCCAGGTCCGCGTCCATGTCGATGCCCATGCCGAGGTCGTCGTCGTCGATGCCGTCGCCCGGCGCGAGCAGGTCCTCCTCGTCGAGCATATGGCCCCGGCCCTCGGCCTCGAGCTCCTCCTCGGCGCCGTACAGGTCCTCCCCGCCGGCGTCGCCGCGCGCCATGGCCTGGCGGTACGCGTCGTCCGTCATGCGCATCCGGGCCGCGACGAGGTCGTCCCGTCTGCCCTCCGCGTCGTCTGCCGGCTGTCCGACCCTTAGGCTGCCGTTGTTGTCATCGTCATCGTCCAATGCGCCACTGTCGACGCTACTCGTCATGCCGCTCAGCCCGTCCTCGTCCGAATCATCCCCGCCATCGAACCCGAAACTCTCTTCCGCGTCGGGAATCTCGTCGTCCAGGTCTCTAACTTCCTCCTCCTCGTCCGCGTCCAGGTCGGCACCGAGATCTCCGCCGTCGTCCATAACGTCCTGACCCGCGGCCTCGGCCTCGGCGAGCTCCTGCTGCAGCTGATCGCGCCGCATCGCCTCGGCGTGTTCCTCCAGCTCCTTCCGCTCTTCGCGCATCTGGTGCAGCGTCTTGGGTAAGCCGGGGGGCTTGAGCCAGGTGCTGCCAAAGTTCTGCACGTTCAGCCGGCGGCGGTCCATCTGCTGTTCCTCCGCCCGCAGGCGCGCGAGGGCGGAGCGCTCGATGAGGAGCTGGCCCGCGCGGCGGGAGCTGGAGCAATGTTGGTGGTTGGCGTCGTGGGGGTAGCGCGGCTCATTGGCGTCGAGAAGGGCGGCTTGAGCTACGGGGCTGCGAGAGGAGGTGTACCAGATCGAGTGCGACTGTTGGAAAGGTAGCGGTTAGGCATGTTTGATGCACGGCGGGAATGGAGGGGTGATTTGGGGAGCTGGAGGGAGCTTACGTCTCGCGGGGTCAAGTCTGGAAGGAGGCTGAACATGATGACTTTTCCATGCCAAGTTGGCAGTTCACTGATGGCAAGGGTATAGAATCCAGTCGAATGCCCTGAGCGGCGTCGTCACATGCGAATTGAACTCTGCGTCGTGTCTTTGGAAGCTCAGTCGCGCGCAAAAGCCCCCACTGCAGACGCTGGTCGCGAGGTTGCAAGAGTAAACATTTTACAGAGTACGTACTGACGGGGGCAAGGGGGGCGTACCCCACACTCGCAGACGCGCCGCGCCTAGCGCGCCTAATCCCTGCCGCAAAAGTTCACGATGCTTCACTGCGGGCGGCAGAAAACGTGGTCGACTGCCAATTGATTCAACGACATGTCTTGCCGTGACACCAGCTTGTCATTGCGTATTCCCGACACAACAACAAGAGTGTGTGTGTGTGCGTGCGTGCGTGCGTGCGTGCGTGTGTGGCACAACCTGGGAATACCGACCCCCGCCCATGCTAAGGAGCAAAGTCTAGCAACCACCCAGCGGACCGAATTTAGTTGGACAAGCGGGTGCGTCGACCGTCGCCCACCACCAGACTGCTTCTGGCCTCAATCTTTCTGACCGAAACATCGAGCCTGGCGCGCTGGTTGCCAGGTTTCACTCAGAATATCAGTGGCTATTCACAGCGTCTACGTCTCCTCGGTTCCAGGGTTTTGCCAGTTTCTGTGAGGTAATGGCAAACAGGGGTCCGGTCTCGCTGCCGCTTCCTGTTCCCCCGACTCTACCGCCATCCTCCCTCTCTCTCTGCTTCTCATTCATCCGCAACGATGGACGGGGAAATGAGGACCAGCCCGGGCATGCCCTCGCGCGCCCCGCGACGCTCTGATGCGTCTTGTCGGGAAAAGTCGGAAGCAGCGCTGACATCGGGCTGGCTAGTATTGGCTGTGTCCGTGCTGGTGGAGGTTTCAAATGCCATATTTCCGCAATGTGGGAATTTTTCTCGCGGCCATGGGCTGACTCGAAGTGGGCTTTTTTTCTGCCGTCGTTTATTTCGCTCCGGGCTCACTGCCACGACGGTCTGGACAGGATGTGGCCGCTCCGATATAGGGCGGTCTGGCAGACCAAGGCGCTCCGCCAGGGGTTACATCCGCCCGGCCCTAGTTTGGGGGAACGGCCGAGCCGACTTCGGCGGGGCTTTGCTAGCGCGATGGGTAATGATGGCAGGTGGCCACGGTGCATGCTGTGCAGGAATGGTAGTAGAAGGTCCGCTTGCTTGCTGTCGTCGTGGGAGAGACTCCACAGACAAGGTGCGGAATCGTTGAGAGGCTGCCGTTCCCAAAGCCGATCCAGGCATTTATAATTCTTGTTGCTCAAGTTGCTGACCAGACACCCGCCGTAAGCAACTCTGGGCATGGGGGTCTACCGCTTTCATTATGACCCTGCTACGTTGACTGCATTTAGCGGTCTCTTCATTCGCTCGTGCATTTCTACCTAAGTAAGGGCTGGCGGGGCGGTAGCGGATTGTTTTCCGGATGCTTTCCAGCGTCTGTCTGTCGTCTGTTGCGACCCATGTGAGGAGATGGAGGGTGGCTTGGGAAGGACATAGGTGATCAACCGCTCGCAGCATCTCATGGTGCGGTAATCGTCCATCCAGATCCAGGATGCAGACAGGTGCTTGCCGTAGGCTGGCCTGTTAAACCCTAATTCTCTCCAGGGGAAGAAAAATTTATCAAGGTTGGACAGCGTTGTGACAGGCATCCAGAGCTTCGGCTTATGCACCTCGACAGCGCCTGTGACGTAGGAACTGCGTGGCGCCCAGGCGGTTCATCACCGAGGCGTGTGCGGGTGTGTCTCCGAGTGTCGCTCGCTCGGCTTCCATGCCATGTCTGTGCCTCTGTGCCTCTGTGCCTCTTGTCTTCGGCAGGCTAGGCGTTTGATGATTCCCTTCTGAGAGGGCCTTCCCCTCCCCTCCAGATCCAATCCAGTGGCCAAGAGACGAGAAACGTCTGTGCGTGGACGCCAGCAGGGGCTCTCCGGGCAGGGAGCTGTGAGATCTCGAACGCCTCCGGCCGGCGGGGTTGCATTTAGCGTGGATGAGACTAGGGGATGCCTAGTTTCGCTGTAGGCCAGATGCAAATGCAACACGCCGCCGTCGTGGTTGGTCCGAGATAAGACGGTTGAAGATGCGGCACCAGTCATGATTGGCCGGCGTCTCCAATTTCACGTTGTCGATTTTTTGACAGCAACCCTTTCGCCGTAGTCCGTTCATCATCTCGGTGTTGGGCGGCAGCACCTCGATGCTGCAATGCGGCCTAGTCACGCGCCCACCTCTCGTCTCGTTGCGCTGGACGGCGTACAAACGCCGTATGTGCCGGACGGGAAGGGGACCAGTTGCCTTATCCGTATGTCATTCTGTGCAACAATGGAATGTGTGTCCCATCCCATCCATCTCGCGGTCCCCCTTGATGCATGTGCTCGGTGCTGCCCGCCATTGGCTAGCCTTCCCGTCGAGCCCGTATTGTTTGCAGTTGACGGCGCGCATCTCGTCGGGAATCTCGCTCTACCAAGCCGCGCGCGCAACGTTGTCTCTCTGTTGGCCTTTGCTGCCGGGGACTTTGTCGTCCACCCACCCATCATCCATGGGCACCCATGAACAAGGACGCCTCCGGCGCTTTCGAGAAAAGCGAAAAGGTCGCAAATTCCGATCCCCCTGGTCTGCCGTCGGCCTCTGCCGCGCAGCCATCAACACCACCAACTTCCGTAGATCGGAGGAGACGATAGACAGAGGCGATGCACCGCTTGTTCTCATTCGCGACCGATAGTCGGACACAAGTCGGAATTGCATCGGTGTCGACTCCATGACGCAACAGACTGGTGATTATCGGGTGTAACCCGGTGTGGTGTTCCTTGAAGACGGTGCATGATGCTGCCGCCGACGCCACCATGAATGGCGCGTGCATAACCGCGAGACAGAGAGACAAGTTGACAGTTGCTGGTTCAGCGCACTAGCCAAAGTATGTGGCATCGCACTCAGCAGCATGTGGAAGCGCAGTTGGAGACGCCTGGAGCGAGGTTCGACACACACCCTCACCTGCCAGGTTCCCCCAACTCCTCCCCCCAAATCACCCGCATCAGTGCTTGACCTCCCCTTGTCTAAAAAGGGTCCGGGTCCAATTCCTTGGAGGCTTCCTGCGGTCTGTCAGGGGCCCCAGGGACCGAGGCGACATCGGCCAAGGGCCTCTTTGAAATGCATTCAGCTGATTGGCTGGAGCTCAAAGCTTGCTCTCGATGACATTAACCTTTCAGCTACTCCGTTTCGCAAGATGCACAGGTCGACTGGGTGACCCCTGCTTGTTCTGCATGCAGTGTGTGGGGTGCATTTCTGGCCGCTGGATTTGGCCGAAGCACTGGGTTTCCGTGTCAAATTTCTCTTACACCAAGCTATTGTCGCAAGCAACGCCTGGGTGCAACGGGACTCGCTTGCTTCGCACACCTGGCGAAAGGAACGGGCCTCAAGCCGTTGCCGTCGAGTGGGAATGACGGAGATGCTGGGAAGATCAGTGACCCCAAGAGGTCTGCGCCCAGAAGCACTTCAGACGGTTGTTCTGAAGCGGAAAGAACTGACCGAATAGGGCCTGATTAATACCGCCCACGACGTTGATGATGTGGTCTTGGTATTGAGCAGCCGAGGCTGGGCTGTGCGTATAAGTCTGCCACGGCGCTAACGCCGTTGGACCAATGGCGATTTTGCGGTTTGAATATCAGCCCACGGAGAAATTGAGAAATTGGCTCAGAACCACGCGGTTAAACCTCCTTCCCGTGTCAATTGATGGACGGTGCCGTAACAGGCGGACGAGGCGGTCTGGCTCATGTATGACTATGACTAGCCCGCTCTGTCAAATTGTCAGGCCAAGCGGCCGGCGGGTAAACATGGACTGAGAAGAAGTAAGTCCACGGACCGAGAGGCTACGGCTCCGCTCGCCTTGAACCTCATCTGCGCTGGTTCGAGATCGTTGTAGACGATATCCATGTTCCCCCGGACGAGGCGACCAGGTAGTACGTCAGGCAGTCGGTGTTATGCCTCGTGGTTGTGGTCGGGCCCCGTGTCGTTCAACTGATGAGGAAAGGGGAGTACGGAGTGAAGCGTCGCTAGCCCGGTAGCACGAATTGATGGAACACCCAACGGTCAGGGAAGGACCCCGCAGAGCAACGTTGGCACGTCCGTTGTGGTGGGAGGAGCCCAGTCGCGGTTGGGGAGGCCGTCTCACGGCGCATGGGGACGCAAATTGCCGGGACGTATTGCCTATGGTGGCATCTGGGGACGAAGGTTTCTGTTGCCTTCTTCTCAAGGCCCAAAGGGGGAGAGTGGTGGACCAGTACTGGACAGCGGAGCGGCAGGACCAACGGCGAGGCTGGTGGTGGATGGGGGTGGATTGGCGGCGGAAGGGTGACGGTTGATGGGTGAGTCGACGGGCAGAAAGGTCGATCGAGGTTGACGTGGCCGGGGATCACCAGAGTATCCTGCGCTGTGTGGTGTGCACCCGTGTGGTATGAGGCCTGCTCTTCCGCGACGGGAGCGGCAAGCGCAAAAACGAGGAGGAGGAGGAGGTCGATGTGTGCCGCCTCGCGGCCGATGTGCGCTGTTTTTTGGCATGTGGTTTTGGGGTGACCACTTGCTTTGCCTTGCGCTGCATTCCTTTTCCCGACGACGTAGTCCCCATCAGCGTCGAGCAGCGCAGCGCAGCGCCATGGAGGGGCAAATCGTGCGCTGGACGGTCCACCTTCAGGCCATCCTCGCCATGGACAGGCCACTCGAGAGGCAGGAATTCCAAGGTTCATTGCAGGGTAGCAGTCGAGCAGCCGTGGCCTGCCCGGGCAGTCCTGGGCTGGGCTGGAAAGCGAGCAGGGTGGCCTCGACAACAGACAGCAGACAGCAGGGGCCCCGAACAGAAGCCCACTGAAGAGACATGGACCGAAAAACGGAGCGCGACCGCGAGAGCGGCAGAGTGGGAGAGTGGAAGCGACAGCGAGACTGCGACGCAAGCAGTGAGTGGGCCACTGGCCGGAGGCGGGGCGGAGAGGAGCCAAGGAGTCGAGCGAAGAGTCAGAGATGCCCGGACCCCACCAATGGCAGGCGGCCCTGTTGGATTAGGCGACGCACTGATTGGCTGCCGCGTCTCGCTTTCTGCTGAAAGTCTGGCCCACCAGATTTTTTTTTTTAATTTGGGTATTTTTCGGCCAACCACTGCGAAGGAAACTCGGTCTGGGACAAAGTGTGAGAGAACCAAGGAGAGAAAGACCGACTCGCCCGAGTGGGAGGCACAGCGCTGCAGTGCACAGACACCAAGCGCCGTCCACGGAGCCTTACTCACCGGTGCGTCCCCCTGCCTCAAGCCCATGTCTCTGCCCCCATCCCATCCCATCTCTGTCTTGTTGCAGCATCTGCAGCCGGTACGTACCTTTTCCATCCCACCATGCACGCTGCAAACCCCCACCACCTGCGTCGGCCCCTCTCCTTCAGCAGACAGCAGCAGTACGGAGTAGGTACTAGCAGCAGCAGCATCCGCGAAAATGAAAGCCGCAGCATGAGTCTGCGCTTTGAAATTGCCAGGGGCGGGGGCCGTACGGATGCTCCAGCAGTCGGACTTTGTATTCGTTTTCACTAGTGCAGTGGCCAGCGGTGGATCACTCTGCACTCTGCTGCGCATACATAGTAACAGCCGCCGGTTGGTTGGCTGGCGTTGCCAGTGTGTTGCCACAGCCCGTGTCTGCTCGCTCAGAAGGCGCCCAATATCCCGAAAATGGTCCCTCTGCCGTGGTGTTTTCGTCCGCCGCCTCGTCCGTCTTTCGCCCTCTCTGTTCCTCTACAGGCTTCAGGCTTCAGGCTTCAGGCTTTGGCTCCAGAATCCCAGTGCCCACCCATTGTCTCCATCCGCAAGTGTCTTGTTCATCCAATTTGCCTTGGCTTCGTTTGGTCTGTGATTCCGCGCGGTCTTCGGGTGGCCGCCGGCGTGTGGTTTTCCTTTCCGTCCCCCTCCATCCAACCTGAAGGTGCCCGGCCGGGGGGGGGGGGGGGGGGGGGGGGGGGGGGGGGGGGGGGGGGGGGGGGGGGGGGGGGGGGGGGGGGGGGGGGGGGGGGGGGGCGGGCCGCGGGG